>JAKSZU010000013.1:45696526-45728502 GCA_026018925.1 Tupaia tana | reverse complement strand
AATCATTCTACTGCATCACTGTGGCTGACCTATTTGAGCTTTTTATACAGTTTAGATAGTAACCCCTTAACAGATACATAGTTTGCAAAATTTTGAGGTGGTCTCTTCGTTATGTTGTTTGCTTTGGTGCACAAAAGCTTTATATGATGTTATAATCCCATTTGTCTCTTGCTTTTGTTGCCTCTGCTTTTGAAGATTTATCCAAAAATTATTGCCTGTGCCAATGTCATGAAGCTTTTTTGCTTATGTTTTCTTCTAATTATTTTATCGTTTTCATATTTATGTTTAAGTCTAATCCATTTTGAATTGATTTTTTGGTATATGGTCAGTGTAAGGATACAATTTCATTCATTTACATGTAGATATTTAGTTTTTCTGGCACAATTTATTTAGAATACTATTCTTTATCCACTGTGTGTTCTTGGAACCTCTGTTGAAAATGAGTTTAATTTGTAATTTATTTTTGTGCCTTTTACTCTGTCCTATTCATCTGTTTTGATGCCAAAGCATGCTGTTTTAGTCATTATAGCTTTGTAGAATATTTTTAAGTCTCGTAACGTGAAGACTTCAGTCTTTTTTTTTTCTTTATACTTAATATAGCTTTGGCTAAAGCTATATTAAGTTTTGGGGTCTTAATATAGCTTTGGAGTCTTTTGTAATTTTCTACAAAATTTTGGATTTATTTTCCTATTTCTGTAAAAAATGTCATTGGTATTTGATAGGGATTGACTTTATAGATTCCTTTGGATAGTATGGACATTTAAAAAATATTAATTCTTCCAATCCATGATTATAGGATATCTTTCCATATTTGTATCTCTCTCAATTTTTTAAACCAATGTTGTATTTTTATAGTGTAGATATCTTTTATCTCCCCGTTAAAATTTATAACAAGATATTTTATGCATTTAATCAATGAATTTTGTAGAAGATTTTTGAGTCTATGTTCATCAAGAATATTGAAATTTTGTTTTTTGTTGTGTCTTTGTCATTTTGGCATCATGGTAATGTTCACTCCATAGAAGAAGTTTGGAAGTATTCTTTGTTCTTCTTCTTCTTCTTCTTTTTTTTTTTTTTTTTCAATAATTTGAGGAGAACTGGTGTTAATTCTTCATTAAGTGAATTGTAGAATTCAGCAGTGAAGCTACCAGGTCCTGGGCTTTCATTAAATGGAAATCTTTTTGTTACAGATTCAATTTCCCCACTCACTAATTGACTGTTCAGATTTCCTATTTTGAAATAATTTCATTTTGGTAGGTTGAATGTCTAGAAATTTATAGTTTTTATAGGTTATTATTTGTTGGCACATAATTGTTTATAATAGTTTCTGATACTCCTTAGTATTTTTGTGGTATCACTTGTCTCCTTAATCTTTTCTAATTTATTTGTTATGTATTTGTTTTTTCTCTTAGTTCATCTAGCTAAATATTTGTCAAATTTGTCTATCTATTTCTGTTATTTTGAAAAGAACTAACTTTGGGGCCGGTAGGTGGCATGGTGTTTGGGGAACTAGACTCCCATACGGCTGGCTACGGTTTGAGTCCTAGACCTGGCAACTTGCTTTCTCACTCTCACTATCCCTCTGCCTCTTTCTCTCTCTCTGGTCAAAGTAATGAATCATAATAATGAATAAAATTAAATAAATAATTCTCAAAAATACTTAAATGAAAAAACTAACTCTGTTCCACTTAGCTTTTAAATTGATTTTTAAATCTCTCATTTATTACTTCTCTGATCTTAAATATTTCTTTTCTTCTTCTAATTTTGGATTTTATCTATTATTTTTCTAGCTCCTTGATGTACAGTATTATTTTTGTTCATTTAAGGTCTTTTTTCTTTATTAATATAAGTATATGTTGCTATAAAATTCCTTCTTGGGATTGTTTTTATAGTATCCCATAAATTTTTGTATGATGTGTTTCCAATTTCATTTGTCTCATGGAATTTTTAAATTTCCCTTTCAATTTCTTCCTGACTCATTGGTCATTTGGTAGCATGCTGTGTAATTTCCATTTATTTATTTCATTCCCACTTGTACAGTCTCCAAAATTTCTGTTTTTTTCTGATTTCTAGTTCTATACACTTGTAGTCTGAAAAGATGCTTTGTATAATTTCAATCTTAACTTTATTAAAATGTTTTTTGTAACTTTATAGACAACCTTGCTCTGTATAATATCCTATATTCTCTTCTGTATGTAGTTGAGAAAAATGTGTATTCAGTAGCTGGTGGGTAGAATGTTCTACAAATATCTGCTATACCTATTTGTTCTAGTGAAAGAAAGAGTACGTGAGAAAGCACCACCCTCATGGGAGATAGTCATGCCACAATCCCATCTCCTTAATTTCTTCTTTCGGTGTTTTGGGTGCACACACACATGTGACCAGAGTTCTGTGTTTGTTTGTTTGTTTGTTTTTTTCCTAATTTTTTATTTTATTTTTTATAATTAAATCACATTATTTAACTTACAAAGTGAACATTTCAATATGTGAACATTTCTTTCCAATCTAGTTGATCAAAATATCTTCAACAGATAACACCACTACCTCCCCGTCCCGTCAATGCTCTGTCTCCATATCCCTCCTGTTTGTTAGGTTTTAGGTATAGGGCACATGTGCTCACCAGAGTGAGAAAGAGCAGGAAAGTAAGAAATCAACCCCCAGGGTGGATGGCCAACCTGCAATATCTTCCCCTCCATTTTCCACCTGGAATTTTGGGCACAGGAGCACACACACACACACATATACACGTGCCCAGTTTATTTTTCTTTCTTTTTTTTTTTTTTTTTTTTGAGAAGTTTTTGTCTTAGGGTATGTGCACTCACTAGAGTAAGAGACAGAGACACTGAGATCGGGAAAGTGAGAAATCATCCTCCACAGAAGATGGCCACGCTGCAATCCTTTCTCCTCCATATTCCTCCCAGGATCTTGGACACCCACATGCCTGGCATGTTTTTCAAGCCACTGGGTCCAGGACTTGAACTGTGGTCAGACATGTGGGAGTACAGTGATGTAACCACTGTGCCATCTTCTGGTCCCTGCCCAGCGTAATTTTTAAACTGACAGGGCCAATACTGGAACTGAAGTCAGCTATGTGGGAGCCCAGTGCCTTAACCTCCATGCCACCTGCTAGCACCTCAAGGTGTTTTTTAACCCTCTGGATCAGGGACTTGACCTGCACAGTCAGCCATATCAGAGCCAGTTGCCTTAACCATCATGGCATGGCACAGGCTGACCCACAAAGCCTATTTTCTAAGATGAGTGAATGTTGATGTAACTTATGAAATTGTATAAACATAATCTTTTTACAGAGAAAAAAGTCTTCAAATATGCCTCTCTCTCTCTTTGTATAAACATAATCTTTTTACAGAGAAAAAAGTCTTCAAATATGCCTCTCTCTCTCTCTCTCTCTCTCTCTCTCTATATATATGTATATATATATATATATATATGTGTGTGTGTGTGTGTGTGTGTGTGTGTGTATATGTGTGTGTGTATATATATATATACACACACACATATATATACATATATAATATAAACACACACATATATATATATATATATACATATACATATATATATATAAAATTTGCTATAGGGTTTTAGTGTCATGGCTCAGAGAGAAAGAAGGACAAAGAAACTTACAGTGTATTTCCCAGGGAGAATGGCCATACCACAATTCCTTTTTCTCCATTCTCCTCTTGAGGTTTCGGGCATTCACACACAACATTTCCAGCATTTTTTCAAGTCACAGGGTATGGGACTGGAACTGAAGTCAGTCATTCAAGATCCAGCACCTCAACAACCACGCCATTTGCTGGTACCCATTGATAAATATTTAATTATAATACAGTGAATATACCAAGCCTTACAGTTAGAATGTATAAAACTATATCAAGATTATGAAATAAAGAGATTCAGTAAGGCTGATGTAAGTTTTAACATTTGTATATTAATAAAACTTCATAGATAAAGTGATATAAAGCACCAACTGAAAAACATTGACATATTGGATTCAAGTTAAATAAATAGAGTTGCAACCAACTTAATATTTTAAAAAGTGTTACTGAAATTATGACTGAAAATATTATATTGGTTTGTATAAAATCAGGCAAAGCAGCAACAGACTCATATAGATAGAAACAAATTATAGATAGCAAGAACAATGATGACACCCTAGAAACTCAACACATTGCATATAATTTCTGGGATTTTCATGCTAATATCTTACCCATACAAATTCAATTTGTGGAAGACAAACATCTCTTTTGCTTTGAAATGTGTCTTCTGTACCTCCCAACATATATTAGGTTGTAGGAAAAGTCATGACATTATTTTTTTCTATGCAAATATGTGATATCACTTTTCTGACAGCCCAATTTAAAAACCATTATTTTAGCACCTCTTTTGTGGACAAAGAAAAATTGTGATTTCCTAGGGACACTAGAAAATTCCAAAGATAGTTTAGTTGCAAAATATATCATTTGGAATTTCATTTGGGTGGACAAAGATGTCAAAAGTTGTCAGAAAGTTTGGGAACCAGCAGTTAGCGTAATGGCTGTGTCGCTGGACTCCCATGTAGTCGACTGCAGTTCACGTTCCGGATCTGGTGGCTTAAAACTCACGCCAGGCACGTGTGCATGTGTGCCCAAGATCCCGAGAGGAGAATGGAGGAGAAGGGATTGGGGAAAGTTTGAATCCTTTATTAACTGAAATCATGGATCAGTGAGTAACAATACTTAACTATTTATTTAACAAAAATGGTAATATAAGATATAAGAAAATAAACATGGGAGGTAATGATATTGTAAAAGACCTTTGCTTCATCAAAAGTGAGAAGACTTTGTGCTCCTACATAATCAGTAATCATGATAAAATCAACATACAGTGCAGCTTTATGTTGTTTATTTTATTCTGATAAAATACAGCGTCTTTGTCATTTAGCCATGTTACTCAAAGGGCAAAGAAAAACCTTTTCTAACTTGTTAATTGAAGATTAATAATTTAAGAAAATGTTATCATTTTTACAGAAACAAAATTAAATTCTAATTTGACTGCTTGAGGACCTATGTGTTCTCCAGAGACAGAGAGAAAGAGAGAGAGAGAGAGAGAGAGCGAGAGAGAGAGAGAGCACTCCTTGTGGTGAACGGTCATACTGCCATCCCTTTACCTCCATTTCACCATCCCATCAGGATTTTGAGCACACACAAAGCTAGGTGTGTTTTTCACGCTACCAGGACCAGGATTCCCACTACAGTGGTCATGTAGGATCCAGCTTACATTGCACTGCACTAAACCACTGAGTTACTAGGCTAGACTGAGATTTATCTCCCTCTTTTTCTTCTCCTCCTCCTCCTTCTAGTAAATTTGCCAGAGATTACTCACTAGAGAAAGAGAGATAAACACAGAGGGAAAGTGAGAAATCACCTCCCTGTCCCCCATGGGGATGACCACGCAGAGATCCATTCTCCTCCATTTCTCCATACTTTCAGGATTTTCGTCAGTCACACACACACACACCCAACAGTTTTTCAAGCTACTGGAATCAGAACTTGAATCAGGCAGTTTCATCTAGCCTTATTAATCACCAGGCCAGGGGCTAGCCTGACTGTTTTTCTGACAAAACGTATATGTACACACATGAGAGTGAGTAAGAGAGAGATGAGCACCTTCTACAGGGTTCGCAAATCCTTTCCTCTAGTCTTCCAGCCCATCAGATCTTGGGCACATTTGTATGCCCAGAGTGTCACAGGCTGACAAACGGTGGTCGCCATGTGGGATCTGGCTTCTCTGGAGCAATACATTACTGCTACATTATTAGAGCTCTGTCTTAATTTTTAATACTAAAACTCTTTTTATCTTAAAAATAAATCCATAAAACCTAAGCCAGCTTTGACAATAACAAGTGAAATTCCCTTTCCGTGAACCTTCTAAAATATCTATTTCAGTTTTGTTGCATACTTTCCTCTATCTCATTCTGAGAAAACTAATAATTTTACTTAATAGCAAAGCCATTCTCTTTTTTCTTAACAAAAACACTTCCTGAATACCTTGCACATAAAATTGTTCTTCTCTGCCACTAGTGCTCCTACGACAGTCTCTTTCACATATATTAATTATGACTTTTAACCACAGTGGCTTCTATTTCCCAGAAAACCTGTGAGATGGGTCATTATGAACTATCTTTTATATACCACCATTTTCTAATAGACCAGCAGAGCTCATGATTATACAACTTCATCTTACAATTTTATAGCCATACATTTCCTTCAGATCTACATATATAGAATTTATCTGTGCCATAAACACAAAAGGAAAAATTAACTTACTTCTGCAAAAGTCTAAGGTTTTAAATTACCTAAATATCTTGGAAATTATTCAAGTTCAATGCTTCCTACAAATAATGTCAAAACAATGATTCAATTTGATTAAATACAAATTTACATTTTTCATCTTCTTAGACCTCTACTATGTGTAATGATAATTTATTTGATTCATAAACATATATAAATTTAGAGCAAATTTATCCAAGTAGAATAAAAGCAAATGGTAACATTAATAATAAAGAAAACAGTGCTTTTATTTAAAAAATGATTTTTAGTTGTGATAAGGAATATATGCTCACCAGAAAGCTAGAGCCAAAAACCTCAATGGAGTATAGTCATGCCACCATCTTTCCTCCTCTATCTTTCCATCTCATTAGGATTTTGGGTGTACACATATTCATACCCAGTGTGCTTTCCAAACTGCTGAGGCCAGGATTTGAACTGCAGTTGGCCACATTGAATCTAGCTCCCACAAGGCTTAACTGCTGCACTGAAAGGTCAGCCCAAAACAATACATTAAATGAGTCTTTTCAAAGATTGACTCAAAGTATGTGAATTTGAATTCTTAAAACACTGGATTAGTTTGTATGAAAAATCTTTTTTTTCCCACAGTTTAAGTATAAAAAGTTTAATTTCCCTCATTTGGGAGAATTTTAAAAATATACAAGCTATATACTGGTTGTTTATCTCTAAATCAATCAGGATAGATCTTATTTCAAGGAATTTATAATATAGTTTGATAATACCATTCAGAGATAGCTACAACATTCCTAACATACGTATATACACACACATGACACACAGAGAGACACAGATAGAAAACTTACAGTGTCAATTGTGAAAATTTTGACTCAGCAGTTCACTTCAAAGAGTTCTAGTCCTTGCCCTGACATCATATTTTTAGCATGATTATGTTTCTGGCAAGTGACAAATTGAGATTATCTGCTTATAATGATTGCTAAAGCCTATTCACCAGTATCTGTGAAGGAAACCTTAAGGATTTTCTGTGCCATAATATCTAATACTATGGAAACCAGACTGCATTTCAGATGAGAGAGAGAGAGAGGAGTCATCCAGACTGCCTGGGTGTCTCCAAAGATGATCTGCTTTGAAAAAAACAAGACGGCTGCTTCCAATTAGCTTTTCAGCCTGAGGTACTGGAAGTTATTACATCTTAAGTTTCTTAAGTAGAGTTTCTGACTCTGAAGAAGGATGAGCAAGAGAAAGTAGGCTTGGGAAGTGGCTATCTTGGCACATCTGTCAGCCAAATTTTCTTCAGCTTTGGGAGCTTTAATGTGTCCCTAAGAACAAACGCGTAGAAAATTTGTTGCTCTTGGGACCAGCAGATGGCATAATGGTTATATCGCTGGACTCCCACGTTGTCAACCGTTACTTGAGTCCTGAAACCGGCCGTTTAAAAATCACGCCAGGTCCGAGTTCCTGCATGCCCGAAATCCTAAGAAGAGAATGGAAGAGAAGGGATTGTGGCATTGCCATACCCCCAGTGTCTCTCTGTCCCTCAGGCAAGTGCACACCCTATAGAAAAATCTCTCTTTAAAAAATTGACTTTGCAAAGGGATTAGAAGGTGGAAGCTTAATTCAACTATGGTGTTGAGAGAGGGGTCTTTGGGAAATAATTAGGGATCAGGATGAAGCCCCCACAGTGAGATATGCATGGTTAATTTATTTACATATTTGGAGAGATTTTTGCTATAGAGCATATGCGCTTGCCAAAGAGACAGAAAGAGAAGAGAGAGAGAGAAAGTGAGAAATCACCCTCTAGGGAGGATGGTCATTCTGCAGTTTCTTCTCCATTCTCTTCTGTGGATTTTTGGGGATCCATGGACATGCACCCAGTGTAAGTTTCAATCTGCCAGGTCTGGGACTCAAACCATGGTTGGCTATGTGAGAGTTCAGTGCCTTGTCCACTATAACACAAGCTGGCCTCTATCATAGGTTTAATAAGGAGATACAGACAGTGACACACATACTCTCGCTCTCTTGCTATGGGATGCTCGGCATAACCTCAAGACTCTGCAGAGAGTTCCCACCAACAAGGAGACCCTTACCCAATGTGGCATCTTGACTTTTTATTTACCTAAAACCATTAGGTAAATAAACCTCTATTCTTCATAAATTACTGAGTGTGGTATCAAATATTAAGCAACAGAGAATAGACTAAAACAGAGAAATGACTGCTAATTTCCTGGGTAAAGACTATAATATAGTTTAGGAACTCAGGTTCCTTTTTGGATGGTTATCTTCACAGTTGTCATGAGACCCTTTTGTTTCCACCAGAGGGTTGATAGAAGCAATAACTGTCTTCTAGTTAATGAAAGCCATGCAAGTGCAAAGGTGCATAGGTGTGGAGTTAGGTCCCTTGAGGAAGGCACAGGCTATTGATACTACAAATGGAAAGTAAATATTATCCCAGATTTACTAGAGTGTTGAGGTTACACTACTAACCTCTCACTAAAGCTATGATTAGTGGGAGGTCCTAGTGAGAAAAAAGGAAGTCTCAGAAAACTCAAGTCTTAAGGTAGAACAACTATCAAGCTCTCCCACCAGCATGATTTGCCCATTCCAAGGGATGGTGATAGAAGAATAAGAAGAATGTGTTGAATTGCATCACTGGAAAAGTGTAGAGGTGTTTATTTATAGAAGAGATCATTCCCCCTTGTACAGTGGGAATTAGTTATGAGCACAAGAGGGATCGTTTTACAAAGTAAAATTATTAGGGAGTTGGATTTTTGTATACTTGCACCTTCTGAATTTTAAGGACAGATATTATGTCCCTTTTCCTTACAATATCAGCAAGTGTGCCTACATAAAGAGGTTTTGTAGAGAGATTGCCCTGATGTGTTTTCTTCTAGTTGTTTCAGTTATAAAGCCTTCAGTTTGCATTTTGTTGATTTGTTTTTTTCCTGCAATGGTGATGAACTAGTGTCTGTCTTTCAGAGACAGAAATATTTGACTAAATATACATTATTTCTTCTTTATTTCTTTTTTTTGTAGAGGTTTTTGCTATAGGGTGCATGCACTCGTCAGAAAGACAGAGAGAGACAGAGAGACAGAAAGCGAGAAATCACTCCTCACGGGGACGGCTACACCGCAATCCCTTCTCCTCCATTCTCCTCTCGGGATCTTGGGCATGCACGCACATGCACTCAGTGTGAGTTTAAGCCA
The DNA here is from genome assembly GCA_026018925.1 of Tupaia tana. Classification (NCBI taxonomy): domain Eukaryota; kingdom Metazoa; phylum Chordata; class Mammalia; order Scandentia; family Tupaiidae; genus Tupaia; species Tupaia tana. Next base: position 45,718,990 of record JAKSZU010000013.1, on the reverse strand, counting down.
CTGGGTCCGGGACTCAAACTGCAGTCTGCTACATGGGAGTCCAGCTACATAGCCATTAAGCTAACTGCTGGTCCCCAAATATGCATTATTTCTAATCTTTCTTATAAGAACTTAACAAAACTAACACCAATGAGAGAAGCAACTCAGTCATTAAGAGCAATATTAGAATGGTTCTTTCAAGCATATTCTAATTTAATCTAGAACTGGTGTTGGAGTCATATCTTCATTGTCTCTCCTATCGTTTTGGCTTACATGTAAGCCTCAAGGGTGTTCTGATTTTTTTGATAGTCCATTGTCATTCAAATCCCACAAGGAGTTGTATACATGGATAAAAGTCGGGGAGTTAGAGACCGGAGGGTGGTATAGAGGTTAAGGTGCTGGACTCCCACATGGTCAACCACAGTTCAAGTCCTGGACCTGGTGGCTTGCTTTCTCACTTTCCCTTTATCTCTCTATCTGTGTCTTTCTCAGGTCAAAATAAAATAATAATAATAATAACAAATAAAATACGTAATTCTTTAAAAAATAAAAAAAAAGTCAGGGAGTCAGGGAGACTGTCTTGAAGACCACTGAAAATTGTTTACTAAATTATTTCCTATTCTTACAGTGGTCTGGAAAGTCTTTGTTAATACTACACAAATCTGAGCGAGACTAAGACTTAAAGTGTACTTGTTCAGTTGTGTACTCCAGTCATTGATGTTTTATCTCAGTTGGGGAAGGGCCTATATTATGGATTAAGATAGGAAACTGGGAACCACTGGAGTTTAATGGAGCTAGGAAAGGGTAAAGAGGAGGGCTAGGGACTAAAAAGGATCAAGAGAAACTATAGAACAAGGAGGAATGGTTTAGAAAAGGGGATAGGGATGATGTGCTAGTCTGTTCCATTGTTAATAACAGAAATAATAGAAATACATGAGTATGTGTAATTTCAGCAAATAAAAATTTATTTAGCTCATAGTTTATGAGGCTGAAAAGTCCAAGAGCATTGTGCCAGCATTGAGTGAGGGTCTTCTTACTGCATACAACATGGCCAAAGTCAGGAGCTTGCATGTCTGTTTCTGTGTCTCTCTCTGGTCTCATTACCTCTTCTTATAAATCCACCAGGATTTAGGTGGTGGTGGTAGGGTACCTTGATAGCCCTTTCCAAACCTACCTTTAAAAGATTCTACTTCAACTCCACAGTTAAATTAAGTTTCTGTACATTTAAAACTTTCATAATAGTTCATCAAATTTTAACCCATGAATTTTGGGGGGGCACACTCAAACCATGCAGAGGGCTTTGGTTAAAGATAGGGTGTGTGTTTATTGGCAGTGAAGAAGGAATTGACTGATGGCAAGAGACACAATCCTTAGTAAAATGTTGACAATTGGAGGTAATGAACTTACTTGCTCTTGTAGTGGCAAAATATTTAATATATGGTGATTTTGAAAGTACTTGAGAAGTAGACTAAAATGCCTAGGTAGTGAGGTTAAAGCAAAGTTGGCAACAAAACCATATCAAAAGAACACTGAAAAAAATTGAAATCTAATCTTTACTATGTTGCCATGTACAATGTGTGCAACACAGAGTTAATCAGGCATTGGGTTCACTGTAGGATGTCCAAAGTGAGAATTCTAAGTGGCTTGCAAGGCCTCAGTACTGAAATGGAGAAGATGGGAGTCCAGAGATGGGCTTCGAGTTCCATTCAAATTATGCCACCAAACTAACAAAAACAAACAAACAAACAAAATAAAGCACAACAAAACAAAACAAAAAAACAACTACCAAGAAAATTGATCTAATTCAGGCTCCTACAATAGGACTAGGAGCCCAGACCCAAAGATCAGAGTGTCTCAACTGGCAGTTTTGTCATAGACTTTCATAGAGAGGATTTGACAAGATATAGGTGGAGTGCTTTTTTCAAGTGGGATTATTTCTATAATCAGGAAGTCTCAGTAGTCAACTGGCTTATACTTATATGTGTTTAGATACTTTTGTTTTTAGCCAGATAAATGGTTTGGCTAATCATTTTTGAGAAAAACAATGGAAGTTGGAAGGGTGGGCCTTGCCATAGACATATGAATATTATCTAAGTTGTATAGTGAAAGACAACCCTTGTCTAGGATTCATCTTGTGGACTAAAAAAGGGTGAGGTATTTCTTAACTGTTGCAATTTTCCAAGAGCACAGAGCTTAGATTTTTTTTTTTTTTTTTTTTTTCTGAGAGATTTTTGCTATAGGGTGCTTGCGCTCACCAGAGACACAGAGAGACAGAACGAAAGAAATCACCCTCTTGGGGAATGGTCACACCACAATCTTTTCTCCTCCAGCCTCCTCTCTGAATTTTTGGCATGCACACACACATTCAGGCATGAGTTTTAAGCTACCAAGTCCAGGACTAGAACCAGGGTTGACTATGTGGGAGTCCAGTGATGTAACCATTATACCATCTGCTGGTCCCGACTTTAGGTAAATTTTAACACTGTCAACTCATTTATGTTTATTGTATAATATTTTACAATTATTTGAAAACTTTCTCGTTTTATGCTTATTTTATGCTTCCTTCTCTTTTGACCTTCTTAAGAGAAACTATGTTTCATTTCCTTGTTTTCTGTAGGTTATATGGAAGCTACAAATGTTACTTTGAAAGCTATCTGTAATTGCCTTTCAATATACTAAATTCAAACTTACATCTGTATATCTCTGATAATTAAAGACATCAAGTTACTTTTTTTTTCAAAATAATGTATTTCATCTTCTGCTAGTATCTTCCTTATTTCTAAGTTAAGTAATAGTCAATCTTAGGTATTTATTGTAAAAAATTGTATTAATCTGAGCTCTAAAATTTTAAGTTTTTACAATTTTTTTCCACTCAGTTTATAACCCCCATATAAATAGCACTTTTCACATAACCACACAACTTTTTTTCCCCCCATAGGATATGTACTCCTGCTGGAGAGAGACAGATGGAGAGAGTGAAAGGAAAAGTCAGAAATCACCCCTCAGGGGGGATGGCCCACTGCAATCCCTTCTCCTCCATTCTCCTCTTGGGATTTTGGGCAAATATGCACACATGCCCGCTGTCGTTTTCAAGCCTCTAGGTCTGGAATTCTAACTGTGGTCAGCCACATAGGCGTCCAGCACTATAACCACTTCATCATCTGCTAGTTCCACTATAAATCATTTTAATATTTAATTTTAGAACTCATTGCCAATATTTTTGTACAGCTTACTTCCTCTGTTATAACTACCTTCCCATTTGAGTTCCATTCAAATTACACCACCAATGATCAAAAACAAGAAAACAAAACAAATGCCGAACCATTCACCACTAACACTGGTGATGTCTAGTAGTCTAACAACTAAAAGTCATGATGTTCTCTTTATTCTAGTGAATGATCACACACTAATAAATATGGCTAGAGAAACTTAGAAAAAGTCTTTTTTTTTTTCCCCTTATGGTGTCTGTCACTGACATGGGACCATTTCGGTCCTTAGAGTCAGTATCAATTAACCCAATATTGCACACAGAAACACACATACAAATACAGGGGGTGGGGTGGCGGAGAGAGAGAGAAAAGAGAGAGAGAGAGAGAGAGAGAGAGAGAGACTGATACTTATTACCTCTTTTTGCATTATATTACTCAATCTTTCTCCATTTAAGCTTCTTCCCATAAAGGACCACCTCTCACAAAGCAACATATGCCTCATGGCAGATGTGGTGAACATGATCAGGAAGGACTAATGAGAGCACCCGCAGTTTCAAACAATTCCCAACCTAAATCAACCGCACTTGTTACAAGGAAGGATCATTTTCAGAAGTCCCATCCATTGATTTCAAGGATCCTTAATGTATGTCAACACAGTGTTGCAAAGCCTGGTCTGAAGTAAGGCATCTTGAGAATTGAAAGTCATAGTTGATAAATGGTGCATACAGAGGAGAATGTCTTACAACCACTTGAAGTGAAAGATGAATTCCCATTGTTGAGAGTCCTGTACTCAGAGAAATTCAGTGTTAATAGTCTATCACAAATATATTTATTGAACTTTCTTTGAGCCTATTGCTAAACTATCATCACAGAGAAAAAAAAAGAAAACTTGGAACATGCTAATTAGGGAGAATCAGAGAAAGTCTTAAAAGTGCAAGCAGGTTAACTACATGTCACTGCCCTTGAAGCTGGGAGAGGTAGCTCACATTAATTCATGTTCTCAATCCATTCTTTTAAGCCTACTCTATCCACAACTGCTTTTCTACTTACATATTTTATTTTGATTGACATTTTGTGGGTTAGATTAGCTCTTAAAATAATCTTCTTTCACAGGTGAGGGTATTTCTAGAGTCCTTGTATCTCTGAGCCTTTTCCTCTGAGATCTCTACATTTGAATGTCAGCTTGTTCAGGCATAGACCTCTTAGATCCTAAACCCTCCCCCTCAAAATTCTAGTGTCATTTTGGTGCTTCATGTCACAAAGTAGAATTCTTACACCCTCTTTTTTTTTCTCTCTCTCTCATAGTTAACCCATTTTTAATTTTTTACAGATATCTCCAGGATTTTTTTCATATTTGTTAAAATTCAAGGCTTTTTTTTTTTAAATCCCTTAGACATATCTAGAGAATAAAGTGATTTTTAATTCTTTTCCCCCTCTGGAACACACAAGAACATTTCAAAGGATAAACTGTCTCTTTTTTTGTTTGTTTTGTATTTTGTTTTGGGGGGGGGGATTTCTGCAGTAGGGTGTGTGCACTCCCTGGAGACAGAGAGAGAGAAAGTGAGAAAGCACTACCCCGAGGAGGTGGCCACACTGCAATCTCTTCCCTTCCTTTCTTTTCTCCAGATTTGGGGCATGCAGGCACATAGGCCCAGTGTAAGTTTCAAGCCTCTGAATCTGGGACTTGAACCAGTCGACCATGTAGGAGTCAGCACCTTAACCACTATGCCACCTGCTGGCCCTAGACTCAGATTTTACTTTATTTCTATGACAGTAGATAAAAAGTTTATCACATATAGAAGTGAACAAGCCATATGTGCAGGGCCATATGCTTTCTAATTTTGAGATTGGTTATTTATCAATAAAATTCTCTGAGAAGTTTCTCTCTTCAGTTGTTAAGTACAGTTAAGAATGCACCTCAGGGTCCAGCCAGTGGTGTGGATGTTCAGTCTCCTGGATGATATTAATAAATGGCCAGTTTTGTGGTTCAAGTACTGTGGCTTGAAAACATGCTGGGCACATATACATGCATACTCAAAATTCCAAGAGGAGAATGGAGAAAGGATTGTGGTATGACCATTACCACCAGGGTGTGTGGTGATTTATCACCTTCTCTCTGTGTGTGTCTCTCTGGTAATGGCACATACCCTAGAAAAAGGAAAGGAAAGAAAAGGAAGGGAAAGGAAGGGAAGGGAAGGGAAGGGAAGGGAAGGGAAGGGAAGGGAAGGGAAGGGAAGGGAAGGGAAGGGAAAGAGGAGAGGAGAGGAGAAGAGAGGAGAGGAGAGGAGAGGAGAGGAGAGGAGAGGAGAGGAGAGGAGAGGAGAGGAGAGGAGAGGAGAAGAAAGGAGGAGAGAAGAGAAGAGAAGAGAAGAGAAGAGAAGAGAAGAGAAGAGAAGAGAAGAGAAGGAAAGAAAAGAAATAGTACCTCATAGAATTTTCCTGGAGATTAAATTAGATGATGGTAGATCATTAGTGGTATGCTTTCAATTCATATTGAAACTTTTAACAGTACTAAAGTTTGAGGCCTTTAGGAAAGGATTAGGCTGTGAGGGCCCAGCCCTCATAAATGGGATTTAATGCCTTATAAAATAACTTGAAGAAAATTCAACATCTTTTCATCTCTTCTACCATATGAGGATATACTGAAAGAAGACACCATCACTGGAGCTGGTCCTTACCAGGTATCAGTGCCTTGATCTTGGACTTCCTGCTCCCAAAACTATGAGAAATAAATTTCAGTTCTTTATAAATTGCCTAGTCTCAGGTAATATTTTTAGAGCAGCAAGAACAGACTAGAACACTTAGCAAATGGTCAGTGATTCATACATGTTAGTTCTTATTTGTTATTACTGCTTAGTTCTTACTACCTATACATTCTTCCACTGGAAACTTATAATTCTTACATAGAGTTTTTATTACCTTCTAAACTTGAATATCTATTATCTTCTCTATCATTCATATACTATTTTCTTTCTCATTAAAATGTTTTTCCTGTGCATTGAGTTAACGTATTAAATGTCTTGACAGAAAAGTCATTTTTATTTACCTCAAATATTATTTCCTCCAAGCACAATTTTTAATTTTTTTTTTGTATTTTCTATTTCCTTCCCTCCTTTCCTTTTGTCCTTTTTTCCTGCCTTCTTTCTTTTTTAAGTGCCTGCAAAATCTCCTTGTATTTCTGGTCTTGATTCATAGCATTCTATCTTTATAGTTCCCTAATTATACTTATAGAGAATTTTTCCAAAAATTGAACAGCTTAAAAAATCAAGACATTGCCCCTTTTTTGTCTGTTCATAGGCCTGCTGTTGTTACTATTTTCAGTTTTGAACTCAGAAGGTACATCTGTAGTTTATGTCCACAGTCGCCACAATCCAGTGGTTACTTGCAACTTTCTCCCTTCAAATTTCAGTAAGATGGAGAGGTTGAAGTGAAAACAAACAAATCAATAAACAAACCATGACCAGAGGGAGAAAAAAATCAGACTCAGATTAATTTGTATACTGTGTTCAAAGTCCTTTGATGATGCTTTACTAGCCTAATAATAGGTCTCATCTTCTATTTTTTTGAATGTTTAATTAGAGAGTCAGATGGAGTTTGAAGTTCTCCTTTCAATGCGATAGTTCAAGAACACCCCCACTCTCAGCGTGCTAAGCCTAGTCTTAGCGATTTTCACAGTGACTTTCCTAAGACATGTAAGCATTCCAGGGAGTAAGGAAGCACTACATATGCCTGCTTCCTGTAGTGACGCAGGCTGGCAGAGAGTGTCTCAATGCAAGTGAGAAAAGAGCTGTTGACAAAGGCTGCGGACAGAACTTTTAGCTCTGATTAGAAAAAAAAAAATGGTAACTTCTGTGCACTTGAGGGAAAGCTGCCTATTTTTTTCTCATCATTTTAGCGTCTAGTTCTTAGTTTGGCAAAGTCAGATGGGTTGTCATAGCCTTTTCTTATTTTCTTTTTGGCTACTATGCTGGTTTGTTAAGACTGCAGTTAAATGTAGCATGTTAAGGGCATCATAATCTTTTCTTGTTTTATTTTTGGGTGTCTCTTCTTCATGAGATCGTAATTGCCTATGACATGTGGCTCAAGGATATATTTTTAAATCCATATCTATTAACCATGTCATTAGTTTAAAATCTGATTAAAAATTCACCTGTATTCTTTATTTAATTATGCTATCACAAAATCTTTGTTTCTCTGTATGTTGCGGGTGGGTGTTTAAGAGGAAATTTGGAAAGAAGAATGTGAGTTATAGAGTCTGTCAGCCCAATATACTGAAAGTTTGCCTCTTTATCATTCTAGACTAAGGCAACTTGGTTGATATCCCATATTCCTAGGACTGCAATTAATTTTTCTAGTGAAACTTTATATCATAGTCTCCCAGACCAGAGTCATAGCAAAAATAGTCAAATATTCCCCAATATCCAATCTTGTCTTTTTCTTTTTAGTAATCTGACATTCCCTTCTTACCCCTTGATGAAGATGGACCTGAGAATATGGCTGTTCACAACAGACATCATTTCCCATGATCTCACCATGGAGTTGTAAGTTAGGGCAAGAGAGACGTGACCCAACGAGATGAAAGTAACCCCATAGCTTCAAGGCCATAAATGCTCGCTCTTGTATTCCTTTTCTTGAACTATATTATTGAAGTCCAATTATGGAGCCTTCTAGCTTCTACTACACAGACTCATCTGACACTGTTGACAATGGCAGAAGAGGAAGACAGAGAGATATATGCCCCTGACAGTAAGGCATGATCATCCATGGACTCTAAAAAAACAACAACAACAAAAAAACACAACACCACTTCAATCTCATTTAAAGCACTCAGGGGTATGCTTTTTTTTTTTTTTTTTTTTTCTTTTTTTTTGGAGATGTTTTTGCTATAGGGCGTGTGCGCTTGCCAGACAGACAGAGAGAGACAGAGAGATAGAAAGCAAGAAATCACCCCCCAGGGGGGATGGCCACGCCACAATCCCTTCTCCTCCATTCTCCTCTTGGGATCTTGGGCACGCACGCACACGCACCGACGTGAGTTTTAAGCCACCGGGTCCGGGACGCGAACCGCGGTCGACTACGTGGGAGTCCAGCGACATAGCCATTACGCTAACTGCTGGTCCCCCCCCCTTTTTTTTTTGTTTTAAAGAGAGATTTGTTATAGGGCGTGTGCACTCACCAGAGACACAGACAGAAAGCAAGAAATCACCCCTCAAGGAACATGGCCACACCACAATCCCTTCTCTTCCATTCTCCTCTCTGGATTTTGGTCATGCACACGCATGTGCCCAGTGTGAGTTTTAAGCCACCAGGTCTGGGGCTAGAACCATGGTTGATTATGTGGGAGTCTAGCAACATAACCATTAAGCCATCTGCTAGAACCAGGGGGGTGTTTTTATTGTAGCAGATTTTCTTGTGACCTAACTAATACTGTATCTACACAGTGTTGATGTATTTTCCTATAAAATTGGAGGAAAAATGTGACAGTGAACAATTCATAGACTTCTCTATATTATTGTTTTCATAAGATCTGACTCACAAGTGCTAAAAGTTCTTCATGTTAAAGTACTAATTTCCTGGAGTTTCCGTAGAAAAGAATGAATGTGTCTCATGACGGCTTATTTTGGGGAAAGGGGTGGGGTTGTGACTGAGACTTGTAGACTCATTTCTTGGGAATAGGATGATTAATAAGAAATAACTGAACGAAACTCACATCCCACTAGAAGATTTCACAACAGCATGCTATTACCTCTGAAGAAAGGCACAAAGGACTTATGGAAACAAGAAAGTACTAGGAACCTTTCTTCAATGGCATCTTTCATTCTCTCACAGAGATACCATACCTAGCAGGATATTTTAAAAGCTGAATTCTTAGTCCTTTGTAATAATGTAAGCATAACCTTAGAAGACTGACCTGACATCCTGCAACTATTTTTTTCCCCTCCAGTGGAAAGGAGAAGCCAGTAACAGCTTCATAGATTTTTATTGAATGTCTTTTGAGCATGGACAACATCAGTTTCCTATGGAGCTCGACAAAGGAGAAATGTTGGCAATGAGTAGAGCTTCTGGCGTGTTAGACACAGAAAGCAACATATATGCTTCAGAAATAGCAAACGGCTTGTCTGCCAAACCAACCCTGTGGTGCACATGCTTCTGTATCTTGGGCCTGCCTGCCTCTAAACTCAAAGCAGAGGGGAAACCAGTGGAGTTCTTTCTGGCTTAAAGCTGTTTCTCCTAAATCCATGTTAAAAGAAAAACCCATGACCTTCATCTCTCAGCAAAAAATCTCATGCCTCACTGATTCTCATTTTAATGCAGATTTCCATGTCCTTGCATGTAACAGCAATACTTTGAAGGCTTTAAGAAACAAATAAGAAATTGCAGTGATATGTAAGTATATATGGTTATTTATTTGGAATTATGAGTGTGAATAGTATACAAAAACACAACTGATTTTTTTAATAATAATAACTGACCACTATGTGTGGCATGTACTGTGCTAAACATCTGACATGTTGCCAATAGTCTTAATAACCCCATAGGATATACAGTACCATCCCTATTTCACAAGTGAGAGAATTGGAAATTAAATAACACTCCCAAGAGAATGTAGCTAGTCATTGGTAGATATGGGCTGCTAATTTAGAACTACCTATAACTAGCTAAATCTATGTTATCTTCACTATATTTTGTTATCCAGACTTTAATTATTTCACAAAGCAACAAATTATGTAGGGTCTAAGAACTTGTTACAGATCAGTTTCATTAAAGGGAGTAAGAGTTAACTTTATGTTGTGTGAAAGGAATATGACCAAGAACTTTATAATTACAGATATTTTCCTGAAACATTGAACTTAGCCTATATTTTGAGCTGAAGTCTTCAGAAATCAAGTAAGATTTTTGCATATGGCAGGCAATAGCCATTTTTGAATCCCAATTACAAAAGCAATCCTTGGTAATAATGTATAACACCATTTTATGCTTTACAGTTTGCTTCTCTCTTAAAATTCCACAAATCCCAAAAATCAGAAAGCACAATAAGAAAAAAAATGACAAAATATACCATTATGACAACAAATAGAAAAAAAATCTAAAATAACACCTTTCAGGGACATTTGTTTCAGCTTCTCAAGATAAAGAAGAGTTCTCCAAGCATAAGAACACAATGCTGACTGAACAAAACAAAACAAAAATCAAAAGCAATAAAACAACACAGGGATGGGGACTATTTGTATTTGTAAAAGTGTAAGGAACAGAAGAATCTTGGAAGCCTCCTGCACCACTTTTTGTTTCTCCTAATTTTCCTAGCAACTGAGCGAATGCAGTTACAACTGCTAAGCCAAAACTTGTATTTTTTTGAGTCGAAGCCCAGCTTTCAGCAAATTGATTTTGGTTTCAACTAATTGCCTGGCATTGAAGGCACAAGAAGGTAAATCAAGTCTTTTGTGCTCTGAGCATTGGGTCTAATTATATACATAGAAACAATCTGTTTCTTTCAACCTTTCTGGACATAATGGCCTCCCTGCTCAAAATATGATATGTGTTTTTCCTCTCCTTTTTTTTTTTTTTGGAAACTTCTCCCAGTCAGTTTGAAAGCCTCCTGGTATTTTCTTCCAATATCCAGTTCATTTTGTTTCATAGTCACCTAGTTCTCCCCCCCATGTTTAAATGGACACATAATTGCTCATATTTACAGGATACTATACTATGTTTTGATACATGTATACAATATGTGACTGTCAAATCAGAGTAGGAAGTGTATCCATTACCTCAATTGTTTATCATTTCTTTTTTGTAAGAACATTCAAAATCGTTTCTTGGTGCTATTTTGAAATATATATCATTGATAACTATAGTTACCCTGCTGTGAAAACAACATTAGAATCTGTTCTTGCCATGGTAACTTTGTAACCATTAGCTATCCTCTCTCTATCCTCCTACCTTCCCTTTCCAGCTTTGGGCTACCACCATTCTGTCTACTTCTATGAGACTTTTTCTTTTTTATTTTTATAGATTTCACAAATGAGTGAGATCATGTGGCTTTTGTCTCTTTGTACTTTGCTTATTTTACTTAACATAATAATATTTGGGTCATTCATGTTGCCACAAATGATAAGATTGCATCCTTTTCATGACCAAACAGTATTCTACTGCATAATCACCTAGTCGTTTTTCTTTGTCCACTGAATTTGAATCAGAACTTCTGGGAAGCCAAGGGACTATAGTACCAATATTTCTTCTTATTCTCCATTTTCTATTAAAATATACATTTTCTGAGTCATAAGTTGTGTTACGCTGTTTTATTTGTTTTCTCTATAATACAGAGATACGCAGGTATTCCAAATAAGGTCTCCACACCGTGTTTCACCCCATCTTAGCTGGCCTACATCACAGGAATATGAATGGGTATCCAACATTCTCAGGGAGGTCCCAGAAGGCAAACCCAGGCCCTTCCCCGTGTGGGGCCAGTTGCGTTTTCTGCACTACCACCTGGTCTCGTCCTTCCTATTTACAGGTGTCTTTATATTAGTTTTCAAATCTCACTGTGGTTAAATATTTGCTACAAAAACACTTGTCTGGTTTTATGAAGAACATAAGGTGAGGAGTAAGGCCTCCTACAATTAAACAAAATATTGTCATTTTGTATAATGACTTTTTAAATATTAAATCATGTAACTTGTTATGGTTTTATTTTCACCTTCTAGTCTTTTTCCCCCTCATTCTTTTACTACTGACTCTTTATAATCTATTATAATTAAAACACTTTTTTGCTTCATAGTTCATTCTGTAACTTAACAGACAATTTTGTTCCCTTAGGAAAAACATCCGCAGCGATCATTTAAATCACTGATTTTTATACACTGCAAATGTATATGTAAGCGGGTCAGTTGGTGGCATGCTGGTTGAAGTGGTTGTATCCCACATAGCTGGCTGCATGGTTAGCAGCTTGAAAAACATGCTGCGCATATGCGCATGCATACCCCAAATTTCAAGATAAGAATGGACAGGAAGGGATTGTGGAGGGGGTATTTCTCTCTCTCTCTCTCTCTCTCTCTCTCTCTCTCTCTCTCTCTCCAGCAAGGGCAGACACACTATAGCAAAAATAAGTAAATACATACATACATACATACATAAATAAATAAATAAATAAATAAATAAATAAATAAATATTATTTTTAAAAAGCTAGGGGTCAGCAGTTAGTGTAATGGCTATGTCGCTGGACTCCCACATGGTCGACCGTGGTTCGAGTCTCGGACGCAGTGGCTTAAACACACACCGGGCGCGTGTGCGTGCCCAAGGTCCCAGAAGGAGAAGGGACTGTGGCATGGCCATCCCCCCCGGGGGGTGATTTCTCGCTTTCTGTCTCTCTGTCTCTCTCTTGCTGGTGAGCGCATGCGCCCTATAGCAAAAACTTCTCCCCCCAAAAAAAAAGAAAAAAAAAGAAAAAGAAAAAAAAGCTAGACTTTGCCCTTGAGGAAAAGTCTCGGAAACACTTACTCACAGGTTCGAATTTGCTCTTAAATATCCTTACATTCAATATCTATGAAAATAAACAAACCTGAAGTCCTTATCCTATGTTCTCTATATTAAAAATTTTCACTATTATACATAAAGTTGGCCCATACAGAAAGTTAGAAATTTTCCTTTTCTATGACTTTCATATACATTTATTCATCAATCTACCCATCCATTCAGCTATCCTCTATTAATTTATTAGTTCATTCATTTAAAAAGTTAGTCCTGAACTTCCAGATACATTTTTTAAGGTTTTTTTGTCACAGGGCACATGCACTCATTATGACAGGATTAAGAGAGGCAGACAGAGACTGCGGAAAAGTGAGAATCATCTACCCAGGCGGATGCTCATGCTGCAATCTCTTTTCCTCCATTCTCTTCCTTGGATTCCAGGTATGCACACAGACATGGCTGGCATGATTTTCAAGCCACCAGGTCCAGAACTCAAACCATGTCTGCCATGTGGGAGTCCAGCCCCTTACGCACCATGCCACCTGCTGGCCCCTCCAGTCACTATTGCAAGTATTGGAGCTACAACAGTAAAAACATTTTAAAAATGATTCTGCCTTCATAGTGCTTGTATTTTAGTCCACAATGATGAGCAATACAAACAAATAAGAGGATAACATTGTAGATAATAAGTACTGTAAAAAAAGGATCAACCTGGGTGGTGAGGAAAATGGAGAGGTGTTGGAAAAAGTGTACAGAGATTTAGTAATACAGGAGGAGTTAAGTTCTGACGATGTAACATGCAACCTAGTGATTACAGTTAATAATACTGCACCATTATTATGTACTTAAAATTCTCTAGGAGAATAAATTTTAAGTGTTCTCACCACAAAAATGGTAATTACGTGAGGTGAGGGGTATGATAGTTAGCCTGATTGTGGGTAATCATTTCACCATGTATACAGAAACACCACATTGTACATGGTTTTTTTTTTTTTTTTTTGGTAGAACTCTTTAATATGCATTTTCATGTTTTTAAGCATTGTACATATATATTAAAACAAGTCAGTACTGATATTCAAAAATGTTTATGTCTTTAAAATATGAATATAGACACAGACCATGTTCTAAGTATTCTAAACTAAGTATACAGAAATATTAATGTATTGCTTTAAAATATTACTTAGCTTTTTTTTTTTTAAATCTCAGTTTCTACTAAAAAAAAAAAAAGAAAGCCATTCTTTGCTGTTGTGTAGTTAGAGAAAACTCTGTATTTTTTTTTTTTTTCTTTTTTTGGGAGAGGTTTTTGCTATAGGGCGCGTGTGCTCGCCAGACAGACAGAGAGAGACAGAGAGATAGAAAGCAGGAAATCACCCCCCAGGGGGGATGGCCACGCCGCAATCCCTTCCCCTCCATTCTCCTCTCGGGATCTTGGGCACGCACGCACACGCGCCCGGCGTGAGTTTAAGCCACCGGGTCCGGGACGCGAACCGCGGTCGACTACGTGGGAGTCCAGCGACATAGCCATTACGCTAACTGCTGGTCCCAAAACTCTGTATTTCTTTGGTTGTTGTTAAATTGACAGCATTTAGTAGCTGTGACTCTCTTCCTGTTGAACATTCTCTTTCTCTTCCTGGACACCCCTAATTCTCCTTTCTCCATATTCATTCAAGCCCTTCAATGTCCATTTAATTTAAAGTGAAGGGACATTGTCTTGTTCTAGTTGAGACTTGGGCTGGCTTTTTTTTTTTTTAACCACATTGTACATGTTAAAGATACATTCTTTTTATTTATCCAGTATATCCCAATAATAGGAGGAGAAAAGGCGAAACCAGATTAAAAAGCAAAAGGAGTGCCAGGGATAAGTGAGCTTCTTTTCTTTTTCTTTTTTAGGATAGTCCAGAAAGAGTTCACTAATAAGTAACATCTGAACATAACAGTAAAGAACGTGGAGAAGCCAGCCATACAGATAACTAACTGGACAAAGAGTTTTGCGTTAGAGACAAGGCACATTAAAAGTTCCTGAGATAGGAGTAAGTGCTTGGCATGTCTAAGGGAAGCTAAGGCGGTCAGAGTATTGGAATGGAGTGAATAAGAAGTAAAATGATGAGATGAAATCATGAGGGTATTAATGGACAACAGAAAGTAGGATTGGTAGGTGTTAGTAAATATTATTTTATCGGTTATTATTACCGAGAAGAGAATTTTTTATTAACTCCCATTTGTGTATGCTAACTCAGCTAGTGGTGGTGTTGATATTTGCCTGCAGTTTCTTAGAGGGGTAGTCAGATGTCAGCTGGACCTACAGTAGTCAAATGAAATTCAATCTGGCTTTATGTCCATGTTCCTTGCCTGGGCTGGTGTTTGATCTCTGTTGGATATTTATCTTTGGTTATCTAATAGGAAGATTATGGAGAGCTTACTAATGTATCTTGAGCTTATCCTAAACAGGTAAGGTCTACTTTTTGTTTTTTAAGAATTATTTGTTTGATTTTATTTATTATTGTTATTTCTTAATTTGTTATAGGGGATGTTCTCATGAGAGAGAGAGAGAGAGAGAGAGAGAGAGAGAGAGAGAGAGAGAAAGAGAGAGACCAAGCTGCCAGATCTGGGACTCAAACTGCAGTTGGCCATGTGGGAGTCTTCACTGAACCACCTGCCAGCCCAAGGTCTGCTTTTTAAAAGCAAGCATCATTAGAATAAATTTCAAAACTGCACATTTTACAAAGCAGGAAGGGAATCTTACAAGTTATTATACTTAAGGGTTGCATCTAAAACTGGTAGAACAATATTTCTGCCATATTCTTTTTTTTTTCTTCTTTTAGGAGAGGTTTTTTTGCTACAGGGTGCATGCACTCACCAGAAAGACAGAGAGAGACAGAGAGACAGAAAGCGAGAAATCACCCCCCCCCCCACCCCGGGGGCATGGCCTCACCGCAGTCCCTTCTCCTTTGTCCTCTTGGGATCTTGGGCATACATGCACACACACTCAGCCTGAGTTTAAGCTACCAGGTCTGGAACTCGACCCATGGTCGACTACATGGGAGTCCAGCTACATAGCCATCAGCCATCACGCCAACTGCTGGTCCCTATTCCTGCCATATTCTATTTACCAAAGCAGGCACAGAGCCACTGAATGTCAAGGGGTAGAAAGATGAATGTGATCTTTTAATGAGGTTTAACAAGATCACATGTATATGCACAAGAATATACAAAACAATAAATGTTGCTGCATCTGCAATTAGAAAATATAATCTGCCACAGTAGAATAGTCAATTCCATGTGGAATATATTACAAAGCTGGAGGGTTTGGAGGAGAAAAAAAAAAAAAAAATATATATATATATATATATATATATATATATATCAGGTCACTTAGAATATTTTCGTTGAGATTAAAATTAATGATGTAGCAAATAAAAATACTATCAAAGGAAGCTATCAAAATAATAAAAGTGAGAGAATGAATGGATTTGACCAGAGTGTTAGAAGTAGAGATGGAAAAACAGGATTGGGTTGAACATGTATGGAGTATGAGATTTTTTGATGGATTAGCTTGAAATTTGTTGATAGATTAGATTGATTGATGGGTGCAGATGGTGAGAAAAAGAGTCAACAATATGCATCCATAAAGAAAAGGAGAGGGCACTAAACAGAGACTCAGGTCATGCAATGTTTCTCCTGTGTGGGCAGCCATGGGTGTTGCTCTCCTATAACAGCCTTCTAAGCATTCTATCACCAATGTTACTGATGGCCCCATAGCCATCCCAAGCCCTTCTTATCCAACCCCCCTGTTTCTGAAGTCAAAAAGATCCTCGAGTGTACCTACAGTCAGTCATATTACATTCCAAGTTAAAATCATTTGAGAGTGACTTGCCTGAAACTCAGAATCATTTAGATCTTGATTTCTCCCAAATTTATCTATCTTGGTTCCAACACTCAAACTCCAAAAACTTAATTTCAGTAGGTATTTCAAATGTAACATATCCAACTGAATTCTACTGTGAAACCCTCAAAATTTGTTCTCTGTAGGGGGACCAGCAGTTAGCGTAATGGCTATGTCGCTGGACTGTCACGTAGTCGACCGCGTTTCTAGTGCCGAACCCGGTGGCTTAAACTCACGCCGGGCGCGTGTGCGTGCGTGCCCAAGATCCCGAGAGGAGAATGGAGGAGAAGGGATTGTGGCGTGGCCACCCCCCCTGGGGGGTGATTTCTCGCTTTCTGTCTCTCTGTCTCTCTGTCTCTCTCTGTCTGGTGAGCGTGTGCACCCTATAGCAAAAACCTCTCCCCCCCCAAAAAAAAAAAAATCTATTCTCTGTCATATTACATTCCTGGTTAAAATCATTTGGGTTACTGGGATGAAACTCGAAGACTTAGCCTATATAACCTGTAGGATGTTTCAGATGCATCTGAAAATATTCTTATCTGTTCTACCTGCTCTAGATTCAATCCTGCATGTTCCCTCCAGTCTCAGAGCATGGAACCTACTCATCTCTCTGCCTAGAAATGCATCTTTCACCATTTTAACTCCTACTCACACATCATTTCTCACTTTATCAGATCCTTTGCTTTATCACTCATAGCTACCTATCCATGGATTCAAATAAATTAAATTCTCATTACATTATTCTGTATTTGATAGATTAATAAATATCTATCATGTTCATTTCACTGCAACAAAATAGGCCCATGTTTCTTTGAGCCACTAATTGGAGTACAGTCTCTGGCACACAGAAATCATTAGTTGTTAAAGAAATTAACTTTTGTGTAAATATTCTTAATCTCTGAAATGGGTTTTGAGAAATTAGAATGAAATAACTTGGGGATGAGAAGAGATCACTTATAAGGAAAAAATCTAAATTATAAGTTAATTCAGTTAATAACCCTTTATTTGCAATGCTACATCATCCATGGAACTGTCTGACATTTTAGCACGGCCTATAAATCTTAGGGAAGTCCTCCTTCACGTTCCACTTCACTGGCTACTAACTAATCCACTTACCCAAAGCTAGGTTGATGGTGGTAGCAAATCAGGACTTTCAGGCATAGCATCCCTGAGCCCATTTGTAAGGTCCCACAGCCTTATTTTGTGTGCAGAGTTCATGCTTCTTTTCAAAAAGACAAACCCTCTTTATTTTCCAACACAGGATCCTGAATCCTTTTTCACCTTGCTGTTTTCACCTAAGACTCTGCTGCCTTTTTCCTTTTCCCTTATCTGTGCAAGTTGCAAGCATTTTGCCAATGCCTCTAGCCAGTGAAGTCTTTTTCTTGAACCATTTCCACAATATTTTCTCCTAGGGCTGTTAAGCCTTTTATCCTTGCCATTTGATTCAAAGGTAACTCACAGCACAGAGTCTCTAGGTACTGAGAACATGATGGATGTCTTGTTTGTCTTGCTTGTATTGTACCTGGCCTCTATTTCAGACATGCACTGAACAGTCTGCTTATTGATGACTGAGACTCGAGTCACTAACACTCAGCAGAAACAGCTCTGCTCCGACTGGGCACCAGCTTTCACATCCCTGTGGCTCCTCTCTCACTTCACGCCTAAATGGCTATTTCTTTTATTTTCATTGAATTAGTTTTTGTTCAATTCTTAAATATTTTCTAAAAACCTTCCTATTAATTTAAACCAGAATAAGTTGTCTATCTTATAGTGATATTGTGTTTTCTTGTTCTTACACTCTTTTTTGTGGTGAAAACACTGAGCCACAATTATTTGCTCCTAAACAGCATCTTAAATTTTTTTGAACTGCTGACATGTTAGAATTATTTACCTCATTTCATCTTTCAATTAACTATTCTTCTAAGCAAAAGTTATATCCACCTTCACAATGTTCAAAAGACTTTTAAACACATCAGAATCTGGAATTAATCAAGTTTGATAAACATGTTATACATATGTGTGTGTGTGTGTATATATATAAAACATAAATGGGAACTTCAGAATTTCATGGAAAATAGAAGTAAAGCACACATTTACTTTGGTGCAAAAATACTTTGAAATCCATGCATAGGTTTTCCATGATGCTTACTTTTCATAAAATTTTTAAATACTTTTTATATTGTGTTGTTCATCATTTAGTTTGATAAATCTAAATCAGAATATAAATTTAGAAACATCATTTGGTATTTAAAATTCATAGCAAAGATTTAGGTACACCATGTATTTAAATGGAGTGCAAATAACTCTAAGATCAAGAATCAAGTCTATTGAATTGTTATTATATAATGTCGCACAAGTAAACATTATTACAATTTTTTTTTTTTTTGAGAGGTTTTCGCTATAGGGCGCATGCGCTCACCAGACAGACAGAGAGAGACATAGAGACAGAAAGCGAGAAATCAGCCCGCAGGGGGGATGGTCACGCCGCAATCCCTTCTCCTCCATTCTCCTCTCAGGATCTTGGGCACCCACGCACACGTTTTAAGCCACCAGGTCCGGGACGTGAACCGCGGTCGACTATGTGGGAGTCCAGCGACATAGCCATTACGCTAACTGCTGGTTCCCCATTATTACAAATTTAAAGAATAACTTGTTAGCCGAAATCAAATGTTTAAATTAATATTCTTATAGTAGGGCAAAGAAGCAAGGAAGGGATAGTTCTAAATGCAGAACTTGCAGCTATGCATAATCTAACAAACCAACAATTATGAATTGTATAATAAGTGGTATCAGTACATTATTTTGGAAAGTTGCTTACTAAAATAACAAGTATCAAAGTTTGTGAAGATTGGGACCAGCAGTTAGCGTAATGGCTATGTCGCTGGACTCCCACGTAGTCGACCACGGTTCGCGTCCCGGACCCGGTGGCTTAAACTCATGCCGGGCGCGTGTGTGTGCGTGCCCAAGATCCCGAGAGGAGAATGGAGGAGAAGGGATTGCGGCGTGGCCATCTCCTCTGGGGGGTGATTTCTCGCTTTCTATCTCTCTGTCTGTCTCTGTCTGTCTGGCGAGCACACGCGCCCTATAGCAAAAACCTCTCCAAAAAAAAAAAAAAAAAAAGTTTGAGAAGATTTTCTAGAAAGTTTCTGGGTAATTACTTTTAATTATTAGTTCCATAATGCTGAGTGTAGATGGTAAGGTATTAACTTTTTTTATAGTAGAAAGGAGTTTCTTGAAAATGAAAATAATTTTCTTTATCACTGTGAGATTGTGACTAGGACAAAGCTGGTTTTTGATAGCAAGTGCCATATTTCTTTGTAGGCATCAGCTTAAATGTAGAGCGTTACTGATATAGAGCATTTATTTCAATGGAGTTTCTCTACCTTTTTATACACACATAATTAACAAGTGAGAATCTGCCCACATTGCACCAGTAGAGAAGAGAATAAAAGAGATTTAAAATTATTTCAACACCTGACTTTTCAATTATTAAAGCCATCCAAATGGTAAAATTCTGCACTCTTCATGTTTCAGCCAATTAATTTACATAAATTAAATTAACAGATCTTATAAAAAGCATCTCTCCTCCCAACACACAGTTTTGGTGGGTGTCATTATCATAGCTGAGAAGAGCAACAGTTTCGGGTCACAAATTTTAAATGTGCTAATTCAGTTCAAAAAACCATGCCCCTAACAACTAGATCTCAGTGATTTTAAAAATAGGTTTTTTTGTTTGTCGAGGTTTTTACAACTGATTTCTGCCTCTCTCCCAGGGTATTGGTACTCTGCCTGGGATCCAAGAAAATGCACAGCACAGATATTCTTATGTTTTGTTATATGGCAAGATTTAAAGATGCTTTTTCCAGAACTCTGAGGCACTAACAAATGAAATAATTAGGTGGGAAACGTATATGCTACTTCGTTTCCTTTTGTGAGTGAATCATTCCCAAGTGGATGGTTACTTTGTATCATAGAGAGTTCATTTTTATTTGTGATATATTACAGTGATAAAAATGTTTTCTCCTGCTGTAGAGAAATTATTAGGTATCTTCAAATGTAGGGAAGAATTCACTTTAACATTTGTGTTATTGGAAGCTACTATTAGGTGCCAACCTTTCTGTTGAGCATAGCTCCTTCTGTTTCCATCAGCTTGCTTAGAGTTTTAGTGGTTTGAGCTACATATTCAAATAAAAGCCCTTGTGTGATAAATAATCATCTCAACAATTTTTTTTTATTTTTGGAGAGGTTTTTGCTATAGGATGTGTGCACTTGCCAGAAAGAGACAGAGAGACAGAAAACTAGAAATCCCAACCCCGGAGGAGATGGCCACGCCGCAATCCCCTCTCCTCCATTCTCCTCTCGGGATCTTGGGCACGCATGCACATGTGCACGGATCTGGAACTCGAACCATGATCAACGACACAGGAGTCCAGAGACATAGCCATTATGCCAACTGCTGGTCCCTCATCTCAACAATTTTCAAGTTGTTTATCTTTTAATTTTACATGTCACCTAGATTTTTAATTTAAAAAAAATAGTTATTTCTTCCACAAGAGAGAGAAAGAAATCACCCCTAATGGGTTTTTCACACCATGATCTATCTCCAGTCTCGGGTGGTCAAAACATATACGTGTGTGCATGCAGCATGTCCAGGGAGGTCCTGGCATATGAACCAAGAACCTTTCCTTTGTTGGTCCAGTTGTATTAGGCTGAATGACTGCTGGCCCCTTATTTTTAATTAAAGCTAGGCAATCACATTAACCTAAAGGTCAGAATATTTATAAGGTTTATAATTCCCAGGTTTAGAGCCATCAGAAATTTCAAAACTAGAGCTGGCTACATAAACTAGCAGTTAAACCACAACCCACCTGACGAACTGGGTGGTTTGAACGCTGTCCCTCATAGCTTGAAAATATGTGCAGGACACTGTGTGTGCCCCAAAACCCGACAGGATGGAGAAGTGGAGAAGAAGAGATTGCAGTGTGACCATACCCCATTGGGGAGCTGCATTCTCCCTCTAGATTTCTCTCTGATGCAGACCCTCTGGCATATTAAAAAAAGAAGAAGAAATTTCAAATCCAGAAGAAATAAACATAGACTGTTGTCCTTTGATTGGCAATTGATTTTGCTTATTTTCCCTGCCTTTCTCTTTTTTCCATAAGCTAAGAAAATAGCAAGGCTAATCTTGTGATTGACAGAGATAAATATCACCCCCATGCTTAGAGTCCTATTATTTGTTGTACTCAAGAGAAAGTTATAATTTCTTAGCAACACTTTCAAGGTCATGCCTTCCTTTTCAGTTTCACTGCTCATCACTCTCCCGATGTCTCTTCAACCCCCTCACAATATTCTTCTTTCCAGTCACCCTGATAAATCCTTTCCCAGGTGTTTGATAGTCTCTGAACATAATCTATTAAGGATCTGCTGATTGGCAATCCTGCTTCCTCCTCTTTGTTCCACTTTTTATAACCTCACTGTAGCTGTAACACAACTGACTTTTCATTCTTATGAAAAATATTGCTTTCCCTTTATGTCCAATAAACTCTGCTTTATGCTTTCTTTCCAAAATTTTATAAATCATGAGTAGACATTCTTCAAGTTTTTTTTTTTTTCTTGGTGAACATTGTCTTCATTCACTTTCCTTTAGTGATCTGTCTCAGGTCCCTAGATTCAGCTCTCAGTTTTGTGTCCCAGACTCTTAATTCACTCTTCCCAGTCCGACTTCACTCTGGAGGTTTAATCTGGTTTTCTTGGATTTGCAGTGATTCCCTAATAGTTCAACTTAACATTCTGTTACTTCAAATTCAACAGGATTTTAAAATATTCTCCCATTCTACTATTCAGGCATTCAGAAAGTTCATCTTTAATATCCCAAGTCTCAAAACTGCCTGGAGTTCCAAGCTTTTATTCATAGATGACTACTTCTG